>JAFHBV010000319.1:0-42919 GCA_019022785.1 Pseudomonodictys pantanalensis | reverse complement strand
CTCCTCCCCCGCCGCCCCCTGAGCCTCCAAAGCCGCCGCGCATCGCCCTCGTCACATTCGTCACCCAGGAGCGCTCATACCTCTACCTTTCATTGAAGAGCAAAGACCGTGAGTCTCATGCACCCACGCCCTTGCGTACCACGACGATTACTAACAGTATCACAGATTATGCCCGACGACACGGCTACGACCTCATCGTCGACTACGAAGCCCACGCTTCGCGCGGCACGACCTGGTGGAAGTACGACATGATGGCGCGCCTCATCAAGCAAAACAAGTGGGACTGGATCTGGTGGCTCGATTTCGACACGCTCGTCACAAACACCGACATACGCGTCGCCGACATCATCGCCGACGAACTGAAGAACGCAACGAACCCGGATGATATCGATTACCTCGTCACGCACGACTGCAACGGTCTGAACACGGGGTCCTTTATCGTGCGCGGGCATGAGCGGTCGATTGCGTTCCTGCACGATATCGAGAAGACATATGACCATGAGAAGGAGAAGGATGTGAACCTGAGCGAGCAGGATGCCATGGCGCGGTTGATAAAGGATGACCCTGCGTCTGGGGCACGGACGAGGCAGGTGCCACAGTGGAGACTGAATGCGTTCCCGGATGAGATCAAGTGCTATGATCGTAACGAGGAGAGGCCGGGGAAGTGGGAACATGGAAGTTTTATAATCCATTTTGCGGGTGCGTGGGCACACGTCAAGGGCGAGGATCCAACGGGGCAGTTGATGAGGAAGTACGAGCGTGAGATCATCTGGGGGAACTGGAAAGATATCTATCAAGGGTAATATGGTGGGAAAAAGGTTTTGGGTTTTGGCTTGGGAAAAACACCGTTCTTGTTTATGATATCCACGCGGCGTTCTCTGCCGCTGTTCGGTCGGACGATATGCTCGAGTCGGAGTGTCTGGCGCAACGTTTCGAAACGTATTTTTTTTCTTCAAGTGTATTCTGACTCTATGCGCATCTATCAGGGTATCAAATCGTCGCCTTGCTTCTCTGGCTTGCTGAAAGTGATGCAAGCCGCCAAACCGTTTGTTGTCCACATTTCCCGCCAGGCTTACAGCCTCCAATGCTAGTGATCCTAAACGCCGGGCCAATGCAATGCAATGCAAATTCTCTTTCTCCGAGTTCGTCTTTCACGCTCCCCGCGCTCTCCCTAATCGACCTTCTCCTTGTACTTGTTCATGAACTCCGTCGGCCCTTCGCCCTCCTTCACTAAAATCTCCCCCAGATTCTTCATGGCCGTCATCTGCACCACCTCACTCAGACTTTGCAGCATCGCCGCGCCCGCGCTCCCCTTCGTAAGCTGCTTATCCGCAGTATGGTGTCGCACGAACTGCCCCGTGCAGTCGCTGAGAATATGTTTGTGGTTCGCTTTGAGGCCCGGGTAGCCCATTGCGTCGTCGCAGGGGATTTCCTGGTGGGTGTCAGCGTGAACGAAGAGAAGCGCTGGGCATGCAATGCTGACTACAACATCGCAGTCGCCCCCAAGGGACCTCAGAGGGTGCTGTGAGACATTAAAGAAGGGATACGTACCACAATGTTATCCCCCTCTGGATTGTATGCATAACGCACGAATTCGGAGAAAGCCCTCTGCTCATGACTCCACTTATCCTTCCATTTGCCGCACCCCTCAAACCGTCTCTCTCCCGTACACGTCCCCCACGCCGTCAACATATCAAACGTATACGGCATACTCTGCGCGACCACAAACCCGGTGTTCAACTCTACATTGCCCTTACTATCCAGACTAACCGTATCGTCGCCCTTCAACTTCTGCTTCGTATCAATCGCCATGGCGATACTAGTCCGCTCCGTGATATTCCAGCGATTGAACAGCCACTCCATGGGCACATCGAGGTGCTGGATGGTGGAATCCGCGTCCATGAAGATGACGAAGCGATAGTTGTGTAGCAGTTCCGAGAGCACGTGCGGCTTGATCCACGTGTCGTGGTGGTCTTTGATGGGCTGCGCGCGCACGTATTTGTAGTCGTAGCCGTGGATTTGCGAGTAGAGGAAGTGGTTGAAGAAGGCGGCCGAAAGCATCCCGCCGCCTTCTTGGTCGCTCATGGTTTCCCAGTTTATCTTGTCCGGGCCGAAGATCTCGTTGGTGCCATCGGGCGTGCGTGTGTCCATGTCGACGATGAGGATGTCGTTGCCGAGGGGTTGGGTCCAGATGGGCTTCGTCATTACTTTAAATTGCTTGCCAAGGGAGTCGGTGTAGCGCTCGGCGGTGGGGGAGAGCTTGATGTAGGAGTAGAGATTGAAGATGGAATTTTGGAAAGTCGGCTTTGCGAAATTGGGAATGTTGTCGGCGCAGTAGCTAGGCTTGCGTGTTAGGCTGGTGGTTGGAAGTTTTTGGGGAGGATCAAGTACTGTTGCGCCGATGAGGCTACCGACTTTGCTCCATCTTTGACTTGCTGTGCGCCGTCCTTTACTGTATCTTTTAATCTTGCTGCATCGTCCTTGATTGTCTGGATCGCTTCATGTCGTCCATGGCGGAACGATGAGGAGAAGATGGCGACGAGGAGAACGAATGTCAAGACGGTAAGGGTGACGAGACGGTTGCAGGATAACGGCGGCATCGAAAGTGTAGTATGAGTATTAAGTAAAGCGAATAGTGTTTAGGCCGTGGATCATTCAGTCTGCACGCACGAGGCTAATTAAGAAGAATCTAGGAATGTCTCAAAAGAGCGATTGATCATGAATCAAGGCAGAGAAGAAAATGGAAATTCAAGAAAAGGTGGGATAAGATGCATTAAAGGGACATGGGAAACCGGTGTGGGGGACAATGTGCTGAAACGCAGATCCAGAGGCTGTACCTCGTCGCGGTGGAGCTATAAGCATCCTTTTAAACGCTGCGCTCGGCCGTTTTCCAGTATGAGTCGGGGCCCTAGGCAGTGAGACGATGCCAATGGTCAGGCGTGCTCAGGCACCGCCGCCCTCACATCCTACTGGCCGTGGTTAGTATAAGGTTTGATGCGCTACCACAGTTCATGGCTTTCGTCAATCGCGTGCTTCGAAATGTCGCCATCTCTTGAAATAATCCATGGGACAGCGGTGGAACGGTAGAACGATGCAATTTTGGAGTGCGGCATAGGTGAAGCCGTTGCATGAAGGGATCCGGGAGATCCGACAACATGGTTCATAGGGCGAGGGGCTGACGGGAGCGGCGGCATTAGGCATACCGCCAGCATGCCGAAACCAGCGGACGTGCATCGCCAAGCGTGAATGAGAGGCGGTACCGCCTGCTCCGCCGCCTCCTCCATCGTATTAAGCTCTTGGCGTAGAAATGAACACGTAATTGAAAGGCGATCAACTGGAACAAAGTCGGAGTCGTTCTGATGAGCTCAATGACATCGGGCACCAGAAGTTCGAGGTTTAGCTGCCGCATGGTGCGGTCTCGTCCCCTGAGCTAGAGACTGAGCTTGGACTTGGACGCTTGTTACGTCACTTAAATTTTTCTTACCTAAGTACCATTCTCCCGCCCACAGCAAGTCGAAGCGCAGCGAAGGATTCCCGAGCTGACACGCTAGCGATAAATCCCGAATAGGAGAATAATCGAGCACTTTGGCCAATGATGACACAGAAGCCGTTAGCGTTACCACAAGGGGCCAGCCTCACGTTGCAACTGTACCAAAGCGAAATCGCGGTCGCCGCCGAAATTGCCGCTGTATGATTCAGGAGATGATGAACTGGTTTGACGACGGCCCAAATAGTCCCCAGAGCGGCCTCAACGATGCGAAGAATGCCATCTCGCAATGTAGCGATCAAGGCTCGTGTCGAGCGTTTGTATTACGGATTCGTATTGTTACTGGCGAGATCTCTCGTCCTCAAAACTCGAACGCGGGCTGCAGGCACAGCATATGCGGCTTCGTGCTGTTCATGCTCGTATCTGTCCGATAATTATTGCAATATCATAGCCCAAAGACACGCAGAATCACTCCATCACCGATCGATACGTCTGCGTCCGCCTATATGGCTTGTCCCACGGATCCAAAGTGGAATTCCTTGCGATGGGTGCAGGACGCGTAACCACGGCCGCAGGCGGAGTAACATTCAACGGCTTCTTTCTCCTGAACAGATCCTTCCAATCTCCATCTTCCTCTTTAACCGTCTGCCAGTACGACTTGCGATCACGCCTAGGAGCAAAGCCGAGGTATTTCTCCCGCAGCCCGACTAGACGCTGCATAGCCTTCCAAGCATGGCCTAGCTCGTCGGTCCATAGTAGTGCCAACAGCACGACGACGAAGGTGAGCGGCAGGGCAGACGCCCAAAAAACCCACTGTCCGGATGCCATGTCGCGGATGCCTGTGGTGTTCATCCCGAGGAAGCTTGTAACAAACGATAGAGGCAAGAACACTACCGTGACGATCGTGAAAGCGTAAATGGCTTTGTCGTGTCGGCGTTTGGTAGACGCAAGCTGCTCGTTGATCCAGCTACTCAGTTTCCTGGACTCGAACTCTATGTCCCGGAATGCCTTGTCCCTATGCCTGACATACTCTATGCAATCCAGGATGAGCGGCAGCTCCGGCCGTGGCGCGTGAGCGAGGTGGCGGCTATTGAGAGACGACCAGCCGATGCTCTGGTCCTCGATGCTATCGTAAAGCCGTTTCAATGTATGTTGCTGGTCTTCTAACGTGTATATGATCGCGTCGACTTCTTGTTGAAGAGCTACGATATCTGGCTGAGCATTTTTCAGATGGCCTTCCCGTATGTTGAATTCCTGCTTGCGTTAGGCTTGTTACTGCCTGGATGTTAAACACTCACCAGCTCTTTCCAGTATTCTCGGTAGATGCTAGCAATGTCGACCCTTGGACCTTGTCTGCTTACATCCTTGATGAGATTGTTGACAATCACAGAAATGAGAGCAAGCGGTGGCGCTACTTCCTTTCTATGCAAAGGAACCTTGGCTGATGCCCTCCAGAGCACCTGTCTAGCTCGATCTAGAAGAGCCTCACACTTCTCTAGATGTCTTTCTCTGTCTCGAGTGCCACGGTTTTTGTAGCGAAATAGAGTTAGGTGAAGGATGCAATGTAACCAGGCTTTGCGAAATTCTGGGGGTAGCACCGTCGAGCTAAGATCGGGACCATGCGGCTTGGATAGCTCCTTTTGTATGATGCTGGCCAAGTGGGCCAGGCGCTTGAACGCATCCATGGAACCGGTAATAGCTCTCGTTTGGGCAATCGTAGTGTCCATTAGAACATTCTGCAAGAGGATTAGACAACACTACCACCACCCTCGAACAAAGTTTCAGGTAAAGGTGGAACACTTACCCGCATGATAAAATATACCGAACCCCAATATCTCTTCGCTACCGCAGAGTCATCGTCAAGAGGTAGAAATAGCTCAAAGACTTGCACTGTCGCAACGAAGAAGGTATCCAGTGCAGAAAGGCCTTGTTCATAGCCCTTGTCCGCACTACGAGTAACGGAGAGCAGGTACTTCGTGACGTCAGGGAGTGTTTTGCCATGGCAATTGGTATATGCCTTCTTTTCGTGTTCATTCGGATTGCGTAGAAGTTTGTGATGTACAGCTGCTAGTAAGTCGGACAAGTCTCCCTGAGAATCGGGTTTCACCGTGTTCATTGTGCGAGGGGACTCCGAAGAAGATCGGCGTGGGAAGATGAACCAAGTCAGCGCATGGAACTTTGTGTGCTTCTCGTCCACAGATGCCGATTCCGACGATGCGTCATCTGACTGGGATTCTTTTGATCTGCTCGGTGTGCGCGCCGCTCCCGTCTCCAGTGCACCGCTTCTCGAATTGGTCCTGGAGCCGAAGTCCAATGTCACTGTTCGAGACGACGCTGAGTCAGGTAACCTTGTCTGCAACCAATCATCAAACTCCCCCCCATTCCCGCCTGGGGGTGGTGGTGTTTCGTCTTTCTCCCAAGGAAATTGCGATTCACTATCAGCTATCGAAGCAGTGTCGTCAAAGCTGGTGCTCTGTATGATCACGGGACGCTCAAACTTTTTCCTTGCAAGAATTAGAGAACCATACCACATGCATGCTATGCTCTTACCGTCTGATGAGCACCAGGTGCACAATACTGTGCTGGGCTTTCTTGACCACGGTATCCCAGTGCTCAGGTGTAATGTCACGCCCATGCATAGTAACACGAAAAAGATCGTCAAAGCGCCGTGCAATGTCAGACATGCTGCTGCTGATCCCCATGAAGTTCGCCGTGAAATCCTGTCATCTGGTTTAGAACATAGACGAGCATGACAATGATATAACATAAGCCACTTACAAACCATGTTTTACAGTCATCCACCGCAAGGTGCCAAATGCAATTACCACCGTCAGTCACTCTAATAAAAGGCACATGAGGCGTGCCCCATGTGGGCTCCTTGATGATGGTGACAAGGTCACCGCCAAGCATGCTTTCAGGAAGGCGCCCATAAGTGAATATATGGCCTTTCCATTTAGTTTGGAGCAATAAACGTGCAGAGGCGGAGCGTACTCACCATCATCTAATAGCAGATACCACAGCTGACTGACATAGAAACAGCTATCCTTCTGCCCGACGAGGCTTCTGCACACGACTTGTCTCATGTCACGCTCGGGCTCTGTTGAAGACATGCTTGTTTGCAGCAGAGTGAGTGGTGGGTGGCTTGTCGGAGTTTGCGGCGGTGCGCGTTTTCTGTGCTTGTCAAGAAGGAAGAACGGGAAGCAAGAAATGACAATCTTCCTGTTCAAATGAGATCTTGATAGCGCAGGCTCGAGCCACAGTTCTTGGTAAACGAAAGGCACCATGTAGCGACCTTGGGCGGCGTATTGAGCAAAGAAGGGTTTCTCTTGTTGCTTTTTGACACCTTCAAGTTTGCTTCTCATCATGCGTTTTTCTGGTGGAGATACATTCAAGGCCTGTAGCGATGTCTCCTGCTCTACATTAGTACGAGCTCGCTACACGGTTTTAGGAAGTTTATCGCCCTGTGTAAGCGACCACTCGACGGAGACAAGCAAGCGAAGTTGCAGACACCTGTCCCTGAATGCTCTTTCCTTTGCAACTGAAGGGGCTGTAGCCAAAGAGTAGGATGGGGCTATACAACTTACAATGAAACGTTCAAAGTCCATCACCTCATCCTGTAAGTGGCTGTGACGTGTTAGAAATGGCTCTTTAGTGACAAGCCAAACCTACACCCATCTAAATGCAGCGTATGCATTCATGGTTCCATCCGATTGACCGTGTGTCAACTCAATAGTCGTGTCTTCGCCTTCGTCGCCGTAGCTGACGAATCGTGATTTGAGGATATCAAAGCATTTCCCTGGCGAACGAGAGGTAAACTCCGCATCTGGAGCTACGGATACTGGGTTTAATTCTTCGACCTTCTGCTCCTTTGAGGTAATGCTGATCGCGGTGTCTGAGTCGTATTCAATATCCGTCTCTTCATTTTCGCTTTCGATTGAGGAAACGTCGTCCAGGAACTCGCTGACTGGCGACAAAGGCCCATCGGGTTGATCTAACCCTAGGCCGTTTCAGTTATACATAGAAATGTTTGGCATAATCAAGATAAAAGCGAACCTACCGTATGGTTTTGACCGATTGGGAACACCCGTCGCGGTCAGGTATGGTGGAATCTTATACGTAGACGCCCGCCGTTCAGCTCCCCCAACCGTTGACACGACAGATGTTCGTCTCGGCCTCGAGGAAAAAGTCCCAGGTTCTGAATTAAATGTCACGCGACGTGGGACTCCTCGCAAGGCTGGATCGGAGGGTCCCCCACCGATGTCGTTAGTGTTCTGTCGCAACAGGCCGAAAGGGGGTAGACCAGGACTGCCCGGTTCCTCCATCTTGAGGAGAGCTTCGCCCTTGGTATCAGGGAGCGCGAGAAAGTCAGGGATGGAAGGACATGAAGGGTTCGCTATGGTCCGGAAGGCTCCCGCTCGTCAATATATAAGCAATTTGGGGGCTGAAAAGGCAACGACCGGGGTGACAAGCCTGGCCAATGGCTCACACAGAGGACAGCCAGTGCAGCGTGTTGGACGCGTCCTCGTGTTGCAATGGAGACGCAACTCACAAAATCGCAGGCACAGACATCTGTTGTGGGGAGTACAGCCGTTGTACGGATGTCACGCATTATGAAAGTGGGTCAACTAGGGGTGCGCTTGCGTAGGGTAAGGCAATTCGACAGAATTACCGTCGTTGGAGACGAGAAGCATGGCGAAGCATGCTGTCGTGTGAGTAAGGGTGCCTAGGTGTTGGAATTCTGAGGTTGTCATTTCCTCAAAGTGGGAGCAGTGGGGCAGCTTCCGTTGTACTTGCCTCGTCCGATGTACCTTCCCATTCTAGCATGCAGGCGATATATGGAAAGCGCCCGAAGGACTAGCAGTGATCGACTCGAGAAAGAGTGAACGAAACGATTGTGTAGAGAGAGACGGAGCCCCGGTGCAGGCGGTGCCAGGGCTTTCGTCAAAGCCAAGAAAGATACGTCCTGCCGAAATGTACCTTCAAGTGATAAAAGCAGACTCTCTTGGCGTTGAGTCTGCTCGAAGAATGCCAAATGTACTCGCTGCATCGGCAATAATTCGTCAACCGCTACCTAGATGGTGATACGAAGTAAGACCACCCAAAACATCGTACAAATGCTGCTCCATAATTTTGCCAGATTGATATCTCCAATGTCCCAGAATATAATATGTACGTCCATAGTCATATCGATCGTAAAGGTTTCCTCCCATAAACCACCGTGCCTGGCAGGTAGGCATGTGTCTTGATATTCTTCAGCTCCCTCCGCATCTCTGCGAGGAAGACCTGGGCTCGCGGAAAAGTCCACTGCAATGGTCAGCATCCGTCTGCCAGGGGCACACACAGCAACTTACCCCGCCGACCTGTGTCAGCAGCCGAAGCATAAAACCCTCAATACCCTGATGCAGCCGTAGCTGGTTCCACCGACCGATGTTCCTGAGCGTGTTGTCTTTCGGCCAGCCATTCATTGGCCATTTGTACGGCACTTCTGTCACGTCGACGAAGCCTGCCCTCTCCATCCTCTCTTTGCTCTCGCTCCAAATGGTGAAGCTTTTGCCAAACTTCTCGCCCATCTCCACGACTGTATCGCCCCAGGTGTGGTAGAAGTGGTCTGGTCCCATGGTGTCGTCGTCGGCGATGGGTTGCACCGAGTGCTCCACGATTTCAACCCAACCACCGGGCTTGGTGTGTTCGAATGCTTGCGCGAAGAAGAAATCCCAGTCTGGTATGCATCCAAAAAGCTCGCGGATGTGTATGAAGTCGAAGTGGTCGGGCGGGAAAGTCCAGTCGAGGGAGACGTCGTCGATTTCGAATATGCAGTTCGGCGGCACCCATTCGGGCTGTATTGGCGACAAATCTGTGCCTGTTACGGTTGCAGCTGGATACTGGTCTGTCTGTTGTCAGGAGCGTGCCTTCCTTGCTATATGACAGGGACGCACCTGCCATGTCAATCGCCCAGATGCCCGTGCCAGTCCCAACATCCAGAATCTGCTGCGGATGCTTGATGGGCGCCAGGTGCAGCCTGTGATCCAGCGTGAGGAGGTACATGTGATGCGCGAAGTCGAGAATTTCTTTCGCAAGCTCGTCGTTGGGGCCCTTGAAGCTGTCAGACACGCCTTCGCTCACTCATGCCGCATGTCGCAAACACACCCAGTAAGCTCCATCCCGATATGCGTGGTACTGACGCCCGTTCTCCATACGGTAGTTCATGATGGATGACGCGAGCGTGTCGGTGTCGTCGCCCAAGAGGCTGCCACTGTCGAAGCCGGAATCGGATACATAGTCGTAGGGGTCCTGCTGCTCCTGTTGTGGCTCGTCACGGTGGGCTTCGAACAGGCCGTTTGCGGGCGGATGCTCGGGCAGATCGCTAACGTGCACCGCGCTGTCCTGGCCAGTGGAGTACAGGCTGGCCGAGTCGACGGAGCTGGAAGGCGTGGGAGCAGCCATGGTCGGACGGAGGGGCGCTCCCACGGCGCGATGCGCTATAAAGACCTAGAGTCCAGGCGGAGCAAGAGTCGCATTGCAGCGAGCCGGCGCGTCGGGAGCTTTGGTCGAGCAGGTCTCCGCTGTCTTTGTCTGGTGGGAGTGGGCTCCGCCAGCTTCGCCGCATATACGCGAGGAGATGGCGTTCGCGCGCTTCAGTTTCGCCAGAGACCAGACGGATTGGGACAGCGCCCGCACGCTTCCCTGCAGGCTTCAGGCGCCGTGTCCCACCGTGGAATACGCTTGATAGCGACGGCCCACGTGTGTTGTATGCGCCGTCCGTCGATAGCGGCAATGGGTAGCGAGTGAAAGCGCCTGGCTCATCGCGATACGATGGCGTGCCGTGCCAGGCAAATGCTGGCAGGTACCCACAAGTACCCCTTCTTTGCCCGGGGACTGGAACTCGGGTACATGCAACTCCACACTGCAGCATCCAGCGCTGCCCAACTTCAGTATCGCGACGGAGCATCGTAGGATTCGTACGCCTACCAATCATCCGAATGCCCGAGTCAGCCAGTGAAGGCAGCTCTGAAGCAGCCTCAGAGCTCCCAGTGCTCATAATCGGCTCGGGTAAGTACCGTCCCATAGCCGGCTCCCAACCGCTGGGCTACTGGCTACCTGGCCGCGACCTTGTCTCACTCCGATTTGCAGGAAGTACCGGCCTTGCCCTTGCCCAGGGCCTCCAAAAGGTACGTCGACGTGACAGTGCGACGCGGGCGTCTTGCTTTGCTGCTGTGCCACCAGGACGCATGTCAGCCGCCCCGCATCCCGCATCCGGCCCCTTCGGCCTCGTGCCCTCTATATTAACACTAGCTAACAAAATCCTCAGGCAGGCATCGAATGCGTCGTTTTCGAGAAGGAAGCCGCGCAGGCGCGCGAGCGCGACTGGAACATGGGATTGCACTGGGGTGCTCCCGTCCTGAAGAGTCTGATGCCAGACGGCTGGTGGCAAAACATCCAAAACCTCCAGGTGGACCCCCATGTGCCCACCAAGGACCTCGATACTCTATCATTCCTCCAGGGAGACACGGGTGAGGTTATGGCGGCCTTCACCTTTGGTCCTTTCTATCGCCTGCGGAGGAGCAAGCTGCGAAACCTCTTGGCCCAGGGCCTAGACGTACGGTACAGCAAGCGCCTCACAGGTGTGACCTACGCCGTTGATGGGCAAACCGTCACAGCACACTTCTCCGACGGTACCTTAGCCAATGGCCAACTACTTGTTGGAGCTGATGGCGCGCGGTCAACCACGCGTCAGTGTCTTCTAGGACCAGAGATTGGCGCCATCAACAGGCTGCCATACGCAGCAACCTTTGTCCAAAGCCGGTTTACCAAGGAGCAGGCCCTCTACTTGCGAAAGTTCCATCCTCTCTTCCTTGCAAGTGCCCATCCAGCGGGCAACTTTGCTTTTTTCGGCATGCAGGACGCTGCAGATCCGGACGACCCCTCGTCCTGGACATTCTTCTTTTACATCTCATGGAAGAGCAGCTTGAAAGAACAAGATGCCACAACGCACTGGACCGACGCTCAGCGCCTCGCTCAGCAGAAGGAGCTCTCCAAGAGGTTCTGTGAACCGTGGAAGAGCGCTTACGAGTGGACTCCAGACAACAATCCAGTCTGGTACATGGGCTTGACCGACTGGGATCCAGGCCGAGAAGGATGTCGATGGGACAATCATGACGGACTGATTACCATGATTGGTGACGCTGTTCATCCAATGACTTATCAGCGAGGACAGGGCCTCAATCACTCCATCACAGATGCTGGACAGTTGCGCGATACACTTATCAAAATCAAAGAAGGTGGTAATAGAAGAGATCTCATAACAGCATTTGAAGATGAAATGATTAGACGAGGTGGAGGAGAGTGTCGAGATGGAACGGCGAATACCAAGCTGCTGCATGATTGGGAGATGGTGAAGCAGAGTCCTTTTTACACCAAAGGCATGAAGAAGAATGAGTAGAAGGCATTCGGTCTCTGCATAGCGATACCCACAACATCAAAAGGTCTACCCGATTCCTACCATTCTTTCAGATATCGAGATCGTCTGTCTCTGGCAAATAGACCGTGCAATCCCACAATTACCATTGAAAACAGAATGTTGGTTCCATCAAAACCATCGTACCGTGTCAATGTACTGTATTCGTCATCTCTCCTCTCTAACTTCAACATCGAAGACCTGTGATCCACGCCAAAGCTTAGCATGAATCTGGGACGTACCTCTCGCAATCCTTCCCACAACCAACACCCTTCCTGGCCACATAAAAGACCACGGACATAAACATCTTATCTCCGTTCTCAGAAGGACAAGAAAGGTCCCTGCATATACCGAGGAAATCGCGCCGCGGCACGCAAACATGCCTCGGATAACTTTCTCCAGCCCAAACAATGTCGTCACCGAATCCCATCTCCCCAATTCCAGTTCTTATTCCCAGGATTCGCGCAATTGACCTTCCCAACCCTCGCGTTTTCAGCGCCAGCTGACCGATCCCCCTTGCACAACACCCCCAATCCCACCCAAACTCCCCTCCAATGTCCTCACCACCCCAATTCCACGGCTGGCTCGCCCACTCACCCACCGCCGCCCAAGGCAACCTCACCCACGAGCCTTTCGCCCCAAAACCATTCACCCCTACCGACATCGACATACGCATCCTCTGCTGCGGCATCTGCGGCACCGACATCCACACGCTGCGCTCCGGCTGGGGCCCTACGCACTACCCCATCTGCGTCGGTCACGAGATCGTCGGCCACGTAGTCCGCGTCGGGTCCTCAGTTACGC
Source organism: Pseudomonodictys pantanalensis (assembly GCA_019022785.1). Taxonomy (NCBI): domain Eukaryota; kingdom Fungi; phylum Ascomycota; class Dothideomycetes; order Pleosporales; family Parabambusicolaceae; genus Pseudomonodictys; species Pseudomonodictys pantanalensis. The sequence goes on along the minus strand of JAFHBV010000319.1, from coordinate 30,173 downwards.
ATATCTCCCTGGGCGACCGTGTAGGCGTTGGCGCGCAAGCTTCAGCGTGTCTGGATTGCGAAGAGTGCAAGGAGGGTATGGAGCAGCACTGCGCGAAGGGGTTCGTAGGCACGTATAATGGGTTTTATCGGAAGGGAGCTGGTGGGGGTGGGGAGAAGGGGTATTGGAGTATGGGCGGGTACGCCGACTATGTAAGAGTGCCTGCGGGGTTTGCGATCAAGATTCCGGAGGGGTTGAGGAGTGAGGATGCGGCGCCGATGATGTGTGGTGGGATTACTGTGTTTGCGCCGCTGAAGAAGAACGGTGCGGGGCCGGGATGTAGGGTCGGGATTGTAGGGCTGGGTGGACTGGGACATTTTGGGGTGCTGTTTGCGAAGGCTTTGGGATGTGAGAAGGTGGTTGCGATTAGTCGGAGGAGGAATAAGGAGGAGGATGCGAGAGCGATGGGGGCGGATGAGTATATTGCGACGAGCGAGGATGAGAAGTGGGAGAAGAAGTATTCGCGGAGTTTGGATTTGATTGTCTCGACGGTGTCAAGCCATGATATGCCGTTAAGTGGGTACTTGAGGTTACTCAGGACGAATGGGCAATTCATTCAAGTTGGGGCGCCAGAGGATAAGTTGCCTGCGATTGCGGCTTTTGCATTGATCGCGAAGGGTTGCAAGATTGGGGGCAGTCAAATTGGCAGTCCGAAGGAGATTGAGGAGATGTTGAGGTTTGCGGAAGAGAAGGGCGTAAAGCCGTGGGTGCAGAAGAAGAAGATGAGTGAGGTCAATAAGGCGATTGTGGATATGGAAGAGGGCAAGGCGAGGTATAGGTATGTGCTAGTGAATGATGACGCTGGAAATCGTGCACGGTTATGAGAGGAAGCCCAAGTGGCAGATGCGCTGGATATAGAGTGAGAAATGCGTTGTATATATCATTAGAAGATGAAAGTGGACATGATACTCGTAAGTCGCTATGCTAGAATCCAAACGCCCGCTAAATCGACAGAAAAAGGATCGCAAATCAGTGCAGCACTTCGCTCAGCGTACCCTTAGTCCAAACCCATAAACACATCCAACAACTTTCCGAAATCTGGCGTCCCCAAACCCGTTACCGGATCCCAACCCTCCGCAGTCTCGAACCCATCAGTGCCACAGCCGGGATTGTTTCCAGTTGTCACATCCTTAACATACTGATCGGCATACTGGTACAGCACAGGGTTCAAGAAGCCAACGGTTTTCTTGCCTGCCTTAATCCTCTCCTCATTGATCAGGGTGATCATGCTAGCCAGCACAGGTGCTGAAGCCGACGTGCCATCGACAGACTGCTTTGTTCCACCCACATAGACGGCGTATCCATGTCCATTGGCAGAGATATCCGGATACGCGCGTGCATTGCCAGAGTTGTTGAACTGGTCAGCGGTGTAAGGCGGCTTTGTAGTATCGAGGTACGACGTCACAACGTCTTTTTGGTAGTCAGGCATGGTGAAGATGTCGCTGAAGCCACCGCCCGACTTAACTGCCGAGTTAATGGCCACTTCAGGCTGGCCACCATTACCAAGAGTGCCGGCAATGTCCGAGTTAGAGGTGTCGAGCTGCGTGGCACCAACAGCAGTAACGTAGGGGCAAGAGGCAGGGAAGTCGGGCATGAAGCGACCGTTGGGGCAGTCAGCTCCTCCGTTTCCGCCAACACCGCTGTCTGCACTGGAGAAGAGGACTGAGACGCCCTGGAGGCCGAGCTTCATGTATTCATTGCAAAGTGTTTCCATGTACTTCTGCGTGAGATCGGCCTCGTTGAATCCCCAGGATGTGGAGACCACGGTAGTTTTGATAAAGTTTGCGTCGTTCTCATCCATGGTGTTGCCGCCAAGCTGGTACACAGTAGCGTTCTGCGGATACACGAGGGCCATAGCGTACTGCAGGTCCAAGTTTGATTCACCGTGGAGGTTGAAATCATCTGGATTGCTGGTATCGAAGCTACCGTCGTTGACGAAGACAGCGTCAGGCCGAGCGCCAACTGCCTCTTCCTGGTAGTCCTTGAAGAAAGTGTCGAGGTCTTCTGGAATATAGGTATTGGGGTTGTACTCCACGATGCCGATGCTGTTGCCATCGGCTGGCTCGCTGGGCCCTTGGGGAATATTGTACAAGGCGCGCAGGCAGTCGGGTGTGATTGCGTCTAGGCAGTCCTGAAGCGAGTTCGGATCATCGGCTTGCGCTTTTGGACGAGCTGTCATCTCCTCATGGTATGGGTGGTAGCCATGCTCGGGGTCTGCCGGATTCGGGATGTCGCGCTTCTTCGAGTGGTGTGTCGGCTTGACATCGAAGTGGAGCGTTGGCGTGATGATGTTAATGTGCGCAGATACATGTTCTGGTACGCTGTACTCCTCGCATGCGACGTGGCTTTGTCTTGACTCTCCGTGCTCGTAGACAGAGTATTCTGTCTTCAATAGTTTCTCGAGCTCTGCGGCAGGGATATCGAATTCCAGTGTATGCAGAGCGTCATTCTGGACGGGAACGATACCACTCTCTGAAAGCCACTGCAGCACAGCATTTTTGCTCTCATCGCTAGGTGCAAAGGTCTTCTTCACGTCCTCGATGGACCAGTGCTTGCCATAGTTCTCAGACTTTGGATTCGAGACTGAATCCAGATATTCATGAGCCCGATGCAGATTTCTCTGCTTCAGGCCAATGCGAACTGGAAGGACAGCTGATGGGTTCAATCGTGAACGTCTTGTCCAATTTTGTGGTAGTGTACTCCGCTTCTCATGGACAACATGAGTATAAGGCAAAGAGGTAGGAAGAGCTGTAGCAACAGCAACGAGCGCTGCCAAAGTAGAGAAAAGGAAGTGCATGATGAAAGAGAATTGGGTAGTTGATTGAAGATAGAAGGCTTGATGATCGACGGTGACAGGAACCTACATCCACCTTTATACAGACCATTCTCATGATGCAGGCGTCCATCACACCAGGCGAAGCCAAGGCTGTACAGCATCTGCGATCCTTAGTATGGCGAAGTATCTCATCCTCACTGTTCAAATGCGGCGTCCATGCAGGGCTGGGACTGGCTTGTTGCTCTCACGCTAAACATGGCCCTGGTGAGGATCTTGGGGGCCTCATGATAAGCTTCTGCCAGGCACGGTCGACAGCACATATTACGCCCCACTGCGCCGCATCTTAGCCGTAGACGGAGCCATACTATTCGCTAAGCCCAAGGCTAGCAGCATACTATTCGCAGACGTTGAGAGCTTGGGAGACGTTGTCTTAGCGGGAGATCACCAGAGGAGCCAGGGTGACGGGTCATGCTGAATGCTTCGACAACGTTCTCGCTTTCCGATCGGTCTGCTCGTGTATCTCTGTTCCTGTACTCCTTTCAGCATGAACGTATCGGATCCTATGTCAAGCAGCGGGGCATTGCGACAGCGTCCTGGTGTTCCTTGAGGAAGCGGCCCCAGTTTCGTTGCCACAAACACGGCCCCAAGAGCATACAGGCTTGTCTCGACACGCGCAGCAACATCATGCGGCATCGTGCCTTCATCCTTTGCCGGTATCGGTTCCCCGCGGCCTTTTGTCGCGCGGGAGAGGTCGTGGGGAGGGAAAACCAGGCGGAGTGCGGCGAGGTTGTGGCTGGGACGCGCTAAAACCCGAATGGGGCAAGTGGTTTTGAGAAACCTCATAGCGTGTGGCGCCGCCCCAGCCTGACCTCCCCATGTCCCTGAAGGTCGCTATTTTTGGCCAGCCCCATCCTGCATGCTCTATGCTTCATGCTGTCCTTCCTTATTGGCCTGGCCCACGGAACGGTAGGCTTGGATGTCTCTGAGCAACACAATATGCTTGGGTGCCTTGGGAGAGAGCTCATTTCTGGGCTGAACCTCCAAGCCAACCCTTGGGGGCTCTCGTTCCCCCGAACAGAGGCCTGCAGGCGACTTGTTATGAGCTTTTTCGCAGTTTCAAGTATACGACGAAATTACAGAGCTCTACAGTAAGCCAGTGCTCCGGGCACGCTACACTGCGCCACTGAAGACGCGCTGACAAAGGACTACTAGACATGGGAGCTCGCATCAGTCCGTAGGCTGGTTCAATGATATGCCATAGATCATGCACGCTCCAAAAAGTCAACTTCTTGATGTGTCCTTACGCGGTGGAGCTTCGCATTAGGGCATTTGTCGACAATCGCCCTAGGGTACATACATAGGTCAACTCGATCGCGGCGATTTCACACGCCCAAGTTCATCTGACCTCGTAGGCAAAAGTTCCTAGGAGTACTTTTAGCGAACCATTCGGACATTCGAAGGTCATCCACAGAACGCGTCGCAATGACCTTCCGCCGCCATTGAGCGACTCAGCATATCAACAGCCTTGTGACAAAAGCAACTCTTCAAGTATCAATGAGAATCCCGCGGGTGTCTAGATGATTTTGGCCCGGCCTGAGAACAATGATCGTCGCGACTTGCATCTCAGCGTCCAGTCGCGTCCTTCCAGCTCGCGAGGCTGCGACATCAACCACCAGTAGCATCCAAGCCCAAGCGCCACAAGTGCATATACCCCTATTGTGCGCGGCTTGCCGAGATTTAGACCTACGAGCCTTGAGGTACGTTGGGGGCTCTAAATAGGATGAGCTAGCCTTGTACCGACATGGACAGATAAACCAGCTTCTCCCACCTCCCAGCGTGCCCACAGAAAGGCTGTTCTCTTAACCAAATCCAAAAAGGTATGGCGGCCATCTACCTCCCACTGACAACGAAATTCACGCCCTCAGCGGACTGCACAAATGGGCCATGGATCTACCTGGGTGTACCGACGACGTGGTGGAAAGTCGGTGGCGGGTGCTCCTCCACATAAGAGAAGACATCTACAGATAATGAATGATTGAAGCCTCACACTAGGCGCCATCGCCATAGTAGGGGTACTTGCACTCGCCTTAACAGAGCCTGTGTTTCCCAACATCGCAACGATACCAAGTCTCGCAGTTGGCACCGTCACCACACGTATTCATGCAATTGAGGTACCATCCCTGGCATGGCGAGCATTGGGTGTATGGTGTGGCCACCAGATATTGTCCGATCCTTGGGAGCCGGTAGTATCTTGGGATATATCGCTTGATAAGGAAATTGTAGAGGAATTCTCGGTCGGCTCGTCCGCTGCTGACCGTGATGGACTGTCACGCTCTCCCAATGAGGCACGGCACTCGGGAGAGCCGCACTCATCTCGACAGACAGGAGTCTTGCCGGTCTCACAAGGGCAGGCGCGTTCGCATCCTTTCCCATTACCGCACTGCTTCGTGCAAGCCTCGTACGTGCCAGCACAAAGTCCTATACAAGCAGGTGGAGGTGTGAGCGGAGGCGGGGCGTAGTGATTCTCGAACGCTGAACGCCGCAGGCGATTGTCCCCTGGCGAAGTTCCCTCAAGCGCTCGCGATGAATCGCCGTAGGTAGGAAAGCCATATTCACACACAAAACTTGGACTTCCCAACCTCGCACCGGCACCAAGCCTCACAGCTTTCACCATCACCGCAGCGGTCCATGCATCGGTGATAGGCGACATAGCAGCGGCCATAAGGACGTGATGGCCGGGGTATGGCTTCTGAAAGCGAATTACTGTCGGTCAACTTGTCGATTGTTGACCGTCCTTGAGGAGCTGGCGAGGAGGCTTCACAGTCCCCATATGCCCTTTTCTTTCCACAGTCTGGATAATGACACATGCTGATACAATTGTGGTTCTTGCTGGTCAATTCGCAACGGCACCAGGTATTGCAGCTGTCGCCGCCGCCGCCACAACGCTTCACGTATCCGCGGGTCCATCCATCACACAAGCCGCAAGTCGTTTGGCCGTAAGGCATTACACCCAGGCCCTCTAACGGCGAGCGTTTCTCGAGCAGCTCATTGACTGAGTGTTGGTGAGCTGGCGATATGGCCTCAAGATCTTCGGATGAATGTCCACAGTGGGGGAAGTATTTGCCTGTAGAGGTGCTGCAAGATGAGTTATTTCCAACCTCGCAGGCACACAGCTCTCGCATGATCCATTGCCACCGCATTCCTTCATGCAGATGTTATTTTCGTAGGTGGATTGAAGACAAGGGACGGGAGGCGGAAGGACAGTCCCGGATAACCATTGAGATGTGTTGTTATTTGTCGGGTCTAAGTATCCTTCATCACAGGGTTTCTGTCGTCAGTCGATGGAGCGCTTGCGTGTGGACTCGACACCTTTGAGGATATTTCCACCAGCAAGGAGCGTCTGAGCACCCTGGGTTATTTGGGACGATGCAGTAACACAAGTTATCGCGGCCAGCGCCGTCGCATTTACTTATGCACTTGCCATCTGCACCCGTGCTGTTAGCAAGCGCTACTTAAAACGCAAGACGCCAATGTTCTTGATTTGACTTACAAACAACCTTTCATATCTCACATTTAAAAGGTATGTTATTTGGCGAAATAGCCTCAACATTAGCCTTAGGTTGCTTAGGCGCGGACCTGTCTTCCTTGGGTGATGCTGGGCAGCGCCACGAGCAGGGAGCATAGTGGCATGTCTTGACATTGTTCGCGACAATGCAACGACACTCGTCGGCGCAATGGTCACCATAGCACTTGTGCATGCATGCGTCAACTTGGAAGGTTTGTGTCAATCATCATCTCCAGATCGAGGTACGGGTGATTGCCGGATTGAACTTACATTTGACTTGGCAGTACTTGCACTTGCGTCCACCGGGTAGTACCGTAGAGGCAGGAGCATCCTCGACCATATTGACTCTGTCAACTGCACGAAGCTGGATAGTTCCGTGAGCGCAGATGGCGATGGCTCATTGAGATGAGCTTGGAGGCCCACGAGGAAGGTGGCAGCTCCGAAGAGCAGGAGTTTGAGGCGCATGCTGATGGATGTTGATAGCCACGTGGAGGAGTGAGGTTTCAAAGAAGTAGAGAGGTGGAAGAAGAGGGAGGGAAGGGAAGCGGAGTAGCGGGGCTATGAAGTCGGTGCGGGAGCGGAGATTAGGAAACTGACGCGTGAATGAAAGTTTGCGTTGCAAGATCGGAAGAGGGACGTGGAGTACGGGTAAACATGCCGAGTGTTTGCAAAAGTCTTCGGTAACCTGTGAGAAGATGGAAATGAACGAATGCGAATACAAAGTTTGGTGTATGCCCGTATGCCCTCATGTGTGATTGTGCTCGTTCATATGGGAGAACATTCACCCACCAGCCATATCCATCACGATGATGGAACGTAGTACATTCCCATAAGAACAAGTCAACTGGAACGGAAAGGAATAGAAAACCACTTCTACCGGGCTGAAGCCACTACTATATGTCCTCGACATCCTCTTACTCTTTCCCTGTCTGATGGACGTCCACATCGACACCTTCACCGGCATCCACAAGGCTGACCGTGTAGCCTCGCAGCGGCCCATTGTTGATGGCTTCCGTGATTAGCTCGTCTGTGTGCATATAGTCGTTGCATAACTTCTCCTCAATCGTGGCCAAGGTGTTGGAGAAGCTCCGAGCCCCCAACTCACGGACGAAGTCTTTCTCGGCCATCCTTGAGCAAAAGGCTCCGTCCTTCTTGATATCGAGGTCGATGTGGGCAATGAATCGCTTGACATCCTCGCTAAGATCGATGCGATCTCGTACGCGAGTGCGGAGGTCTAGTAAGAACTTGTGAAGCACGACAGCAGTCTCTAGGCCGGTGAAAGGAAGGAATGGGACTATGAGGTCGATGCGGCCAGTGAAAGGTGCCTGCCGGGGTGATCAGTATCGTACATCGCCAACATGAGAAGTCGACTTACCCCGAACATCTGTCTGAAAGCAATTACCAACTCGTCCTGTAAAGACGACAAATTGACTTCGGCTCGGTCATCCTCATTCGATCTCTGAATAGGGTCCATGTAGTACTGCTGAATCGAGCTATCGCCGTAATTCGTTGCAAGGATCCAGATGGACTTCGAGCAGTTGACATTGGTATTATATCGACGATCGGTCCAGTCGCCTACGTGAACGGTTAGTGGCGTATTTTCAAGTTTATATCCCTCTGCAAGCGGCTAAGTGACACAGGATAACGAGGTGAGGGTGTAGACGTGTCCTGTTTGTCGCAGCCTTCCTGGCCATAACTGAGGGGCTATTGGCTGAGGACCACGACAGGAGTAATGGAAACAACAGGACTGTGAAGTGGAAAGATGCGGGTCAGTCACAAAACATACCTTTGTCGACTGCTACCAAAAGGCAATCCCGTACGGTTTGTGTAGTCTTGTCGAATTCATCTAGGAAGACAACAGCCCGCTTACCATCGTTATCACAGATAAAGTTGTTAAGCTCAGATCCTCGAGCACAGTTATGATAACCGCTTGAGGAGCCTAGCAGCTCGAATTTGGTGTCCACCTTTGCACAGTCGATTACGACTTGTTTGACTGAGAGCATATCCCCCAGCTGAAGAGCCATTTCAGTCTTTCCATGGCCCGATGGGCCCACAAATGCCATAACCAATGGTCTATTTAGGGTTCCATCATCGAAGGTGATGTGGCTGAAGATCTGCCGCTGAACGATCTGGGTAGCCGGTAGCTGGCCAATGAGGAAGTACGGAAGCCTCAATAGGCCCAGCATACGCTTTTCTTTGGCAACTTGAAGCTCCCTGCCCGTCGGCTTCTTCATGTGACTTGCGCGATGGAGAAGGTACCGGTGGGTTAGATGCAGGCTCGGCGCGAGCAATCCTCGTGCTTCCTGAGTGCACCCGTTGGCTGGCCCGGAAGTCGTAATCGGACCGTTGATTTTCGGCGTGTCAATGTATCGTTTCCACATGTCTATAGGAATGACATCCGGGCTAGCGCCATACGCAAGCAACTGCTTAACCACAGCGGTAGTGTCTTGCGCTACTCGTTTTCCGTGAATAGCAGCGAACGCGATAAGTGGGATTGGGAATATGAGCTCGTAGTTCTCCGGATTTGTTCCATATTCCAGAAGTATTATACCGCCTCTGGCGAGTTCCGTTCCACAGCGTAGTACAAGGCTGAGCATGCGTGTTCTGCCATCTTCTTGAAGTCCCATGACGTGTCCTCGCGTTCTTGGAGAAAGTCCCTCAGAGCAGGCATGGAGCAACTGTTCTGCAATGCGGCGCACAACGATTTGACAAGATTCCGACCTGATGCATAATACCTTAGAAACTGATCGCCATCGTGTCCTTTTTTGGGTATTGCTAAGCGATGGAGTCTGTACTCTTCTGGGTGAACCGACGTGTCATGGATGGCTGTGAAGGAGTCCATCTTGTGGGCTTGCGTTCGTCGGATGAACTTCAGTGTGCTCCGGATCCTGAGGTCGGACGATCGTGCCTTGATATAACTTCGCTGGGAAATAATAGGTGTGGAAGCAAATATGTAACAAACGTGCGACGTCAGCCTATGTTTGTTGCTAGAATTGCGAAGTAGGTTATAGGCTATGCACCGATTTGAGACGCAAGCACGAAGAATGTGGAACTAAGTGGGTGAAAGCTAGTCGAGGTTTGCAGATACAGAGGGACTTAGCCCTCTTCGAACGGACACTACTCAGGTCTTGTTTTCAAACTTACAGCCCTCCACACGCGGCAAACTGGTACAGGATAACAAGGCGAGAGTATAGACACTTGTGATTAGTCATATTCTCCCTTGCCAGTAACGGAGGGCTATTCCCTGCAAACCACGGCAGGAGAACTCACCCGAGGAACCCATGCCGGCCAAGATACTTGATAGCATCCAGCGCCAGCCGATCCGCCTGCTCCAGCTCCTGCTCGACCAGCTTCTCATACAAAGTCATCCGCTTAGGCTCATCTTCCGAATGCAATTTGCGACAATGGCGCCCATATTTGCATTTCCCAGTCTGCTTCCATTGTTGGCAAATCTCTGGTTCTTGCTTGATCGGTGGCCGCGGCTTGGCTGGCGGGGGAGGCGGCATAGCAATTAGGGCGATTGCGGTTTTCGATGACTGTGCTTCAGGTGGAACGTCGCTGTCGTCGTCGTCGTCGTCGTCGGAGCTAGAGACTACGGAGGATTCTGAGAGCACGGAGCTTTCCTCATCGTCAGAAGCATCTTCGCTGCCGTAGCCAAGGGCAATATTGAGAGCTCGAGGCCCAGCGGTTGGCGGTGGCAGTGAATCCGGAGCAGCGTGAGCATTCTTGATGTTCTTGATGCTTTCCTTGACCCTCTTCCGTGCCTCCTCGAGCTCCTGCTCTCGCGTTGACGATGTGACAGGCTTCTCCTTCGCGACATCTTTCTTCTTCCTACCCCGCCCGGTGACCTTTCTGAGGAACTCTAGTTCACTCTCCCTCTTGGCAGCTGCTTCCTGCGCCTTCTCGACAATTCTTTGTTTTGTAGGGAACATTCTCCGCCTCTCTTTGATCCACGCCATGATATCAGCACCTGTCTGAAGAACAATTGTCTCCCCTTCATGCTCGAATGCCATGCTTTCGCCGTCATATTTCGTAGCATATTCGGCTTCTTCATCGATGTCGTCGTCCGCTTCGCTTTCGGAGCCCTGCTGATCTAGCTGTGTGAGTCCTAGATTGACCTTGCGATTCTTCTGACCGTCTTTGCTCGTCGCTTTCGAAGCCAGCGGCTTCACCACTGGGGCTGGGGGAATACTGAACCCGAAGGCAGGTATCTGCGGAGGCAGTGTAGCCTTCGCCCTTGGCGGCTTTGTGCCCATCTTTTGAGGGTATGTCTGACGCGTAGCCCCGTAATCCGCCCCTCGCTCCTTCCGTTTCCCGAGCCGTGTGTCTGGGAAACCTTGCTGATGCTCCTGCGATATAGGTGCCGGTTGAGGAGGCATGGTGCTTCCAGAAATATGGCTCTGAAACGCGGCCATGCTCTGCTGCCCGGCCGGGGTCGCCATGAATGACATTGCTTGTGCTAACGCAGCAGGACTCAGGGCTGGGGCCTGAGGTATGAAGGGTATGAGGTTGTTCGTAGGTGGGTTGCCGTATGCATTACTCGGCGCATTGATCGTCGGCGTCCTCTGCTGTGGAATCTGCTGTGGCAAGCCATGCGAATATGCTGAATTGTCGGATCCACCTCTGCGATTGTTCTGATTCTGATGACCACCTCTTGCGCCGCCCCTGTTGTTCGGTTGTTGTCCTCTTCCAGCCTGCCCAAGGCCGCCTCTCGAGCCTCCTTGGGAGTTATTACCCCGTCCCCGGCCTCCAAAGCCTCTCCCGCGGCCTCGATCTCCCCGCACATTGTGGTGTCCGCCTCTCTGGCTATTGTATGAGCTCTGGGCGTCATTCGTGGTTTTCGGGGGTGGCGGAGGTGGAGGCGGGAACTTGAACGGCTTCATGACGGGTGTGCGCGTGCGTAGATAGGAGTGGGAAGGTTCAGTTCGAAGGAAGCATGCTTCCTGATACACCCATGCGCAATGGATTGTAGCGCGCACGTTGTATGCCAAGGTCGAAGCTTGGAGATTGGAGCTCAGAAAATTAAGGTTATCGATAAGAGACGCGATTTTAGCGCGACCGAGGCATCTTCATGATCCACCAAACAACCCTGCGCCACAACTTTTTTCTTGACCATGAGCAGGCAACACTCGTCACTTTAAAACAGCTTAATCACATGTCCTGAGCATGGTAGCTCACCCATCGTTGCCATGTTCATCCTCGTAAGCCCATCATCCCCAATATCCGCCTTACAAAACTTATGAACTCACAAACCCAGACCACAATCGAGGACCAAATCGCCATTGCCCCGCCAGAGTTCTCCAAAAAGTCCCTCACCGCCCTAAAAGACGCCATAAATACAAAATATGCCAACAAAGTCATCCCCAACATCGGCCTTTGCATCTGCCTCTGGGACATCAACAACACCTCCGAAGGCCTCATCGGTCACGGGACCGGCCTCGTCCACGTAAACGTTGAATTCCGCATGACCGTTTTCCGGCCCTTCCGTGGCGAAATTCTGTACGGCAAGATCCGCTCCAGCAATGAAGACGGAGTGATCCTGAGTCTGGAGTTCACGCAAGAGGTGTTCGTGCCGTGGCAGAGTCTGGGCTTGGGAGGGGACGGCGAGCTGAAGTATGAAGATGATGGTGAGGGGGAAGGGGAGTGCGTGTGGGTCTGGCGTAGACCGGATGGGGAGGGGTCTTGGTATGATAGGGGTGAGGCAGTGAGGTTCAGGGTTGAGCAGGAGGTGTGGGTTGATCAGAAACCGGGCGTTGTATTGAAGGATGCTCATGGAATGGTCATCGAGGAGGAGAGGGAGTCGGCGTGGAGGATCATTGTAAGTGGAGTTTTAAGGCATGGCATGAGGATGCTAACGCTTTCGCAGGGTTCGATGAATCAGGCATATCTGGGACCTACAAGGTGGTGGGGAGAGGATCGTCTAGAAGAGGATAGACAAAAGGAAGAGGCAGAGGCAGAGGCGGCGGCGGCGGAGAGAGAAGCGGAGGAAGCTGAAGCTCGTGCTTTGATGATGGAGGAGGACTAGGGAACGAGCATACTGTTGGAAATTGCATGGACGGCGTTTGAGATACCAGGCGAACTGGCACAAGACTTTGGATGCTACCCTTTCCAGGGGTCATTATGGGCGGAAAGTGTCATTTTCGGACCCACTCTACGTGAGTCAAAAAGTTGAGGAAGGTGCGCAATGTTTGGGATATGATTCTCATCCCATCGAATGACTGATGTTCCCTCACCCACCCCAGAAGATGCCATGACGCCACCTCCACCGTGCTATGCATGAGTTGAATATATCAAAGTATAAGATAACCCATCTCACACACTAAGAGCTGCAGCCGCCTGTACATCCTGGGGTATAATCGGCAAATCAGCAGGCACCTCGGGAACCTTTACACGCTTGGCACCTTGCTCCTCGGTAACCTCAGCCTTACGCTTCTCCGTTTTATCTTCCGTTGGCTTCTTCGCCTTAATGTCCTGATTCAGTTCTCTCACTCTCGCTCTTTTCAAAGCACGTGTTTCCTGTAAGGGCAAGCCCATCTTTTTGTCCAGTGCCGCCGCCCGCTCGAGGAAATCATCGACCTCTGACAATTTCAGAGCTCTGATGACGTCTTGATAGCACTTGGCCTTGTTCATCTCCTGGTAGGTCTTGTCTTTCCCGGGAATCATCTGCCCGAGTAGGTACTTGGTGTTTCCCCACCTGTTCTCTACCTGCAGTGCAAAGCGCATGTACTCGGTCACCACCGTTTTCCACTGTGATCGCCATTCGTGTGGGCCTCCCTCCGCGTCCGGCCTAAAGCAGCTGGGATTTTTCTCCGCTTCGGTTGCAATCATTGCGCCATCGACGTTGTACTCTTTGATTAGTTGAAGAGCTTCCGTCCGTGACGTGACATCGCCGTTCATAAGACAAGCGACACCAGCTTCTCTGCACACGTCCCCCACCATCTTTAGCTGGCCTCTTATTGCACGTTCTCTCGGCCGCATCGGCGTCGTCCTGCAGTGTACAGTCAATCCTGTGATCCCCGTCGCCACCAGCTTTCGGACGAGAGCTTCGGTATCCTCTGGATTCTCCAATAACCTTATCTTCACGCTAATGCCGATTTCGTAGACTTTGCCCACCTCCTCCACTAGCTTTCTCAGAATACTGCAGAGCAGATCTGGTGTCTTCAACAGTGCCGCGCCCATTCCGCCAGACGTCGAGAAAGGTTTTGGGCAACCTGCATTCACGTCGATGCCGGCCACATCTGGAGCGACCATCTTTGCTGCTTCGACCGCCAGATCCGGGTTAGCGGTCCCGATCTGATATATCAATTTGCCTTTCTCGAGTTCGGGGTGCAGGCGATATATGACGCTTTCGCGCTGCTCGGGGTCTAGCCCTGGGTTCTTGATCTTCGATGTGGGCAGGCGGGTGAATTCGAGTGCGGAGGTATCCGGGTTGAGGCGACGGGTTGTGCCTATTAATGCGCGGTCGATGGTTTCGGGGCCTGTAAGTGATTTAGCAACCTGGAGAAACCAAATTCAAAGATTGACGCACCCCAAACCAGATCCGCCCCATATTTTAACGCCAGAAGTCGCGATGGCAATTCGCCAGACCGCACCATTGGCGCAAGAACCACCTTGCCGCGATAATCGACGCCATTCTTTGGGATCGGGACTCGCTGGGGTTCTGGAGAAGCCATGCCTCTTGTTATGTTGCGCAAGAGAGATCGGAGCATACCATATTGTGCGAGGGGATGTCTAGTATGGAAGGAAAGTGGAGTGGGATGGCGAGTCAAAAGCCCATGCATCTAAAAGTTGTGCCGGCCGTCACCGCCTGCCAAGAGCCTTGAACCGGATAAGCGACGGACCGGAGTGGTTGGTGCACGAGGCTCCCCGGAAGCCTCGCTACTCATCTTCAAATTGTTGACCGGTCGACCCCCTCTCATCCAAGTATGCCCAAATTAGCCTGCATCTCGCATTGGAGAGCTGGAAATCCTCCATACATCTTCCTGATGCTCGCCAGCGCTCAGACCTTTCTCCCGACCGTTAACGTTGGCGTGATCAGTAACTTTACTCTGCAATTCCATGATTTTCACAATCAGATATGGAAAGCCAATACGTATATGATGGACTGAAGCAGCCATTTGATATCCGCCTGATACGGCTGTCCCCAAATGATCGACCCTCGCGCAAGGACTGGGACCCCGCACATTACATATCTGCTTACGATGAGGGTGAAGCCAACTGTACGTTTGAGCTCATCACGACCAACTTGGAAGGTGCACCCAACTATGAGGCGGTCTCGTATGTTTGGGGTAGCGGGCCCCAGGATACCACTATCTTTGACGAACGCGGTGGCTGCTTGAAGGTCTCCCAAGTCCTAGCGACGGCGTTGCCCTCGTTGGCGTCTGCAGCCACTACTGGCTATCTGTGGATCGATCAGATATGTAGGTCCATGATCCTCGGCTGACTATTGAGGGCAAGCTCTAATGATCACGTAGGCATCAATCAAGCCAGCACCGAGGAGAAGAACCATCAAGTTCGAATCATGGGCGAAATATACAAGCGGTGCGAGAGAGTCCTGATCTATCTTTCAGCGAGCCTGTATCCTCGCGATGTACCTGAAATGATCTGGGATTTTCAAAATGACACCTTAGCAAAGGTTGAAAGCCGTCGTGGTATATCCTTGAAGCAGATTGTCGATAATATTGCCCAGCGGACTAGAAGCTCGAAGGGATGGACCGATCTTCAACAAACATCCACAGATTTCCCCCTCGCAATATCGATTCTCCTCTTCCTACATCCGTGGTTTTCCCGCGGCTGGGTTGTCCAGGAGCTTGTACTACCAAGGGAAGCGGTCTTCGTAAGCTGCGGACACCGAATCCATGTTGAAGTGATCCGACGGTTGTCTCAATCATGGATTAGCAAGCAATCGAGGGTCAGGCTCTCATTGGATGAAACTTTTGGTTCACGGGCGTTGCTTCGAGAGGCCCGTTTTGCAAGTATGTTCGAAACTAAGGTTTGGGGGACCCGCTCCATATTCTTGAAGCATTGTCGCCTGGAAGCCAATTTACTCTTCTACAAGACCATGTGTACGGCTTCCTGGGTATTGCCGAAGGCATGGACCTTGTTCCCGACTACTCGTGGGGGTGGCAGGAAGTCTTCGCAGTAGCAGCAGCAAAAGTTATCAACTGTCATGGAAGCCTCCGTCTCCTCGGGCATTTAAATCGATATCCAAATCTCCGATTGAGTGCCGATGCACTAGATGAAGATGGGGACCGGCTGCCGTCATGGGTGCCACGATGGTTCGATACACGGTCGACGGACCGACTGTCAATGGACCATACGAAGAAGCCCAACTTGGACGTCTGCTTGAATCGAAAGCACATCCTTGATGCCGCCCAGGAACTTCCGTACCTCCGAGTTCGAGGTGGATGCATCGACTACATATCGTCTGCTCGCACTACATGGAACCTTGATATCGCAAATGCAGTAGCTTTCCTTGACGGGCTTTTCGAGATGACACGTACTGGGAATATGAGCGTTACTAACTCAAATGAACAAGCCACTCCACACCGTGAACCATGGCCTCTGCTACCACTTCTTGAGCGAAATTTTCCAAGCCTTTGGGATATGCTAATAGGAGTGCTGGCGTCAAACACGCCGGATCTATCAAAAGAGCATCGGAACGATCCTGAGAATAGAGCGACCCTCTTCAACGGATATTACGATATCGCACATGTTACTAAGTGGTTGTTTCAACTTTGGCAACCCACAGCATCAGGGCATCGAACAGATCTTAAGCATACCACGACTCGCTTCAGCCAGTATCAAGAAATGTTCCGCAATTACGCTGGTTCGCCAAAGGGGCTGTTCTCTCGACTTTGGCGACCAGCAGTAACCGCAGCAGTAGATCCGGAGGAAGAGATTGACTTTTCCCTTTTAAATGTCATGGATGAGGAGAGTTTCTGTCGGAGAGTTGAAAATCTTCGCCATCTCATTCCTCATAAGAATGAGCTATTCTTGGACAAATACTATTGCGACTCCTACTCGACGGGGACCACGGATATCAGAGAGGGAGACCTGGTTTGTGTTCTTCATGGCCTAGAGTTTCCTATCATACTGAGACCGGTTCAGGATGACGACCAGGACGGTTTCGAAGTGGCATACAAGGTCATAGATATCTGTTGTGTTGAAGATATTATGAATGGCAAGGGAGTCGACTGGGACGAGGACGAGGCAGAGGAGTTCCTTCTATGCTGAGTGCACTCTCTACCAACCGCGGCTTTTCGCTCAAAATGATTTTGTTTCGAACACTCAGTCAAATATAGTTCCTCTGCCGCCATGTGGCAAACAATATATCCTCGGAAGTGGCGAAGCCGAGTTCAATGCTTCAACTTTCAAGATCTTTCTCCAGTCGTAGCAATGTCTAGACCAAAGCTTAACTGTTCCTCGGGACCTGGAGAACCGTGAAATGCATGAGCGATGTCATCGCACACGCTTATTAGCTGTGCTTCTCATGACTAGAGATGCTCGCCGAGTCCCGCCGACGGGGCGATCCTTCGCGAAGGAATCCCAGGGCAGAAAAAAACAGGCGTCCAGCAAAACGGTTAACGTTACATGCCACCTTCGCTCTCCGAATCGACAGTTGCGTTGGACGCCTTCTGCCTCGTCGCATGTCCAACCCCAAACTCCACCACCAAAGTCGATCTGAAGCATGACTGACGCACACATGTCTTAGTCAAACCACCCAAACAACGCAGCGGACCTCCCCTCGCCAAACCACCTTCCCCATCCAGCCAAGCCACAATCATCATCCCAATATTTCACCAAGCACACGACTGGTAAGGCTGAACACGATCCCCGGGATCTCACCCGCCCCAATATAATTCACCGACAACCCTTCCAGGCAGGAGCGGCCGCGCTTTTCTCGACAAAAGATTCCAGAAACGCCCGAGAACACTAAACGCATTGCGAAAAGCTGCCAGCGAACCCCTGTCAAGCCGACGGTTGCGCATGCCTGCAAACTGTGCGTGGAGGATGAACATCCCTGGCAGGACCAGGGGCCGCGCCATGTGGCCGTTCACATGCCAAACCGTTGCTTCGACGGCGCGGAGTTCCTCGGCACGATTTAGAGGGACGGAACATCTTGCTAGTTTCCTTTCCCTGCGTGCGCAACGAGATGCCTGAATTATGCCTTGACGTTTATCCCGCCTTTTTTTCCTTTTAGTAGATTTCGCGTGCCGCCGCCTGCAGGAACGTGCATTGGAGCTGCATGCAAGTATGAGAAAACCAGGTTGCTGCGTCTTCCTGGGGGATGTGTGCTTTTCGCTTTGGGCTCGCATTAGTGATCTCTGACCAAGCATATCTTGCTTTTCCACTTTTGCCCGTTTCCGCTACGGAGGGCTCGGAAGGGACACTCGGCAGAGGGGATGGCGAGCGCACGGAATTTCCCGTGCTTGTGGCGCGCTTGGCGTTTTGTATAGCCTCGAGGAGTTGACTTCGAGAATAGTGCTGCATTGGGAAGGTTCAGAAGCTAGGGAGCCGGAATGTGGGGGACCAGTCGCCGGTGGTGAGAGCATGAATGATTGCGGAGCTATGTTATTGGCGGCGTAACCCATTATTCGTGGCTTCGTACATATTGCTTCGTTTGATTAGTGTTATCTGCAGGGCTGGCTTGATATCTTGGTTTGCGCGTTTGGATATTGCGGAGTAGCCTTATTAGACGAAACTCGGGGAGATAGTCGGGCAAACCTAGAGTATGGCGGATGTAAGGCGGAGGAAACATGCGCCTCCACGAAGGCGTATCCTCAATAGACAATGCGCAGATAGCGGTTGTCAGAGCCATGATTCGATCGTGGGTTAGCTCCTGGTAGTTCCTGTGAGGTAATGCGAGGGGAAACTCGCTCTAGTGATATCGAAGTGCGGGAGATGAGCCGGCTAGTAGTGATAGTCGAGAGGGTTTCTACGGAAGAGCAGGTTGGGTGAACAACAGAAACAAACTCGCTAACCCGTCTGTCAAGAAAGTGTTGGAGGTACAATGAAAATCAATGCAATATAAGTTATATATGCAATAGATAATGCGATTACTACCATTCCTAATGGCGCACGTTGCGACCTAATGCTTCGTACTCCGTATAGCGTAATTGTACAATTCCAAGGGGAAACCTGGAGACTTTTTCCTGCTGACGACCGAGTGGCTGCGTTCGTCCCCATGAACTCGTGAACGTAATGTTGTGTGGGTATCATAAGGAAATATGTACTGCCGACCTTTTATTGTACAAAATGCACCAAAGTGCCATTATCATCTTCTCGGCGACAGAGGTGGCGGGAATTCGCCTGGCCTCTACTTTGCATTCGTAATCTCGTTTCCGTTGCCACTTCATTCGCAACGTTCGCAATCATGGGGTTGTTGCTGGGTGAGCCCCGGAGACCCATCGTCGGGCGATGATCTGTCCGCAAGCAGGCAGGCAGAACCTGGCCGTCACTAGCTCGGTGAAGGGTTCACAGCGCGACCCGGAAAGCAGCCTCCAAAAGTGGACCAAGAAGATTTTCGTAGAGAACAGATCATCGAGCTCGCTTATACATGGACTGGTCGACCATGGATGGGTTTCCGTGGTCCCATCTTCGCTTGAGGCCGTCTGGAAAAGTACTGGCAACAACCTCTTGCCACATGGTGGGTGTGACGTACGAAGCGTTCGGGCCTGAATAGCTGGACGGCGGGAGTTGCGGGGCTGTTCCCTGTATAGGGGTCGATTGTTGTGGAGACACACTTGGCATCTGATAGCTGGGTTGTTGGGTGTCCTGTGGAGTACGGACATCGTAGTTGTTTCCTGGAGGAGGAGGTCTTAGCGGTGGACTGGATTGAGACGCTGTGCTGGAAGGAGGAGGAGGCGTACCGAAGGCCACATTCCACTGACTAAATCACCAAGTTAGTACAAACCAATACCGTATGTGGTAGGCATACTCACTCAAATATTCTTTGGGGATTCCATTGCACGGGCTCTTGCATCTGAATTCCTGTCGCTGACTGTGGCGCACGCTGACCAGAAGCCATCATGACCAGGGACTGAGCTACTGGAGAGTCAGTCTTGGTGTCGTGTTCGGAGGCCGAGATGGGTGGAGTGATGGGATGGGCATGGTAGTGGACCTGACCTGGTTGATCCAGAGGAGAATGCTGGCTTGGAAGACGGGACCTATAAGAGCCTGGGTTGCTTGTAGGGCTAGATTGAGGCACCACCTGCGGACTTCCAAAAGGGAACGTCGGCTTCAGCTCAAATGGTTTGCTAGTATCTGCAGAAAAAGCCTGTCGTAGATTGTTAACCTGCTGGTGCATCTCTGGCATTGGCCACGAAGGAGTGCAAGTCTCTAGGATGCGCATGTGGCGAACAAAGAACTCGCGCGCGTCGTTATTCAGTTCGGGGTCCGGACAAGTAATAGCAACCTAAATATGTTAGTTCTGTGATAGTACCATGAAACGAATACTTACTAGGTGAAGCATCGTGCAAGTCAATACTGAGTAGATGGTGAAGCTGATGCCCCTCAACATGCACAGCAGCCCAGGCAGACCGTAAATCTTCAGCACAGCCTCCTGAAGCTTGCACATGTTCTTCGCAGCCGTATAACAAGAAATCATATGCTGCTTCCAGATGCCATCATAGGAATCAGAGACAGCATGGAGCTGGGGACGCAGATGCATGATAACCCCAAGGTAATGATAGCAGTGCATGTTCGCAACATAATGCGATGGAATCCACGGAGCGGAGCCGTCTGGCGGGTACACAATCTGCATGTCCTCTGGAAGTTCCCGTAACCAGACTGGGTAGTCTGCGTTGTGGCCGACGAAATTTGGATCCAGCGCCCAATCAGTCGTCTTCTTTTTCAGCTTCGCATGTAATAATGTCGTTTGTTGGATGTTCTTAACGACGCCGAGATAGGAAGTGAACTGGCGCGAGATCTGGAATTCGGTCGCGTCCATGCCAGGAACGTGCCTGGGCATCTCGAAATCGACCGTCTCAAGGCCAACCGCAAAGTCGTAGCGGCCTGCTGGTGGTGAGTGTTGGCAGCACATTGCTATGGTGGCTTTGCTTACCTTGCGGGCCTCCGACCATTACTTCAAGAACAAACAGCATGTGCCAAACCCTGCTCTTGGTAATGCACTCATGCGCGGATGATCCGCAAGACTTGCCCATTTGATGATTCTCGTAATGTTCGTCGAGTTCTAAATCTTTTGCCATCGCAACGAGACTAACAATGGTCATCCACGAGCGCCAGAAGTAGCCTCGTTTCGGCGAGGCTTCGCGGGCTTTCATGAGCAGTATCATCGCCTGCATGGTGCTCAGGCGGGGAACGTCTTTGAAGCTTTCCTCATGTTCTGGTTTGTGCATTAGAAAACTTCAACCAGAGGAGGAAGGTACGAGGGCACTCACTCGAGGCAAGAGCCAGCCACTTGCTGCCCTCGTTGTCCCCCAACATAAGGCTTCCGCACGCGAATATAGCCTCAAGCATAAGAGGCGATATGGATTCACGCGCACTCTGCCACTGCTGGTAAAAGTAAGCTTTGTTGATTACAGGGCAGTACGGATGGATGTTGGTGAAGTAGTATTCGAAATACTGCAACGCTTGTTCTTCGGAAGGCATCATCTCCGGCGGTATGCGGATGGTGTGGTCAAGGCTGACTGACGGAGGCAGCTGTATCTCAAACTCCTCTTGAGCGGGTGCTTCTGCAAGGGCTTTCTTTTGGTTGGCGATGTAAGGAGCTGCTCCGATCAGCATCAATCACGCCACATTTCTCTTATAAAGCGCTCACCAATTGCCGTGAGGTCTATCTTCAATTCTCCTAGTGCATCTGCCAAGTTCGACGTTGGGTCCTGCTTCCAACCGCCTTCCGTCTCGGGAGGAGTCATCGTCATGGAAGGCGCCTGTGGTGGTGCTTCGGAATACATCTGGGGCGGGTAGTCCATGTTCTGCTGCACGACCTGGGCGGAGGGCATGGTCGTATATTGAAGGTGCTCTTGGGGCTGGTGGTCCATATAGGGCGCTGTCTGATACATCCTCAAACCATCGGCATAGGTTCCGGTGACGGGCGTCGGTAATGATTGCTGCATAGGAAGACCAGGCCCGACAGAGATGACAGAGTGGTGTCGTTGGAAGTCATGCGGTGGTTCTGGTGCTGGCGCGCCCGTATCGAGCTCAAAGGTCTGGGTGGTGGCATTGTAGTCCTTGTCATAGCTGACAGTCGGCGGCACGCAATTGAGCTTCAGGCGGATGCAGGCGGCGCATGGCCAGGCGTTGGTGGTGGCCGCATCGCACTTGATCTTACGCCGTCGACAGCCCTCGCATGCTCTCATCACTACGTTTGGTCAGCACTTCACTACCACATGTCGCGGGTCCCGGATGGGTGCTGCGCCGCACCTTTGAGTCGTTTGTGTCTATTGTGCTCGTCCACGAAGACATAGTCTGTAGCAAGTGATGAGTATATGGGTGCTCCACAATGGACCGAGTGCACGATACTCACTTCGCTGGTTCTCGCGCGGCGCGAGCGTGGGCGGCGCAAAGGTGAAGCTCTGCATCTGAGCCGTCTGGGGCAACAACGGCCTTGCGCTTTCGCCGGGCATGTTTGGGTATCTGGATGCGCCGGTGCTGGAAGGACAGGTTGGAATAGTGTGTCGCCAAACGCACACTGGGCGGCGGGGTTGTCAGGTGGCTGTTGGAGTTGGGGAGGGGTGGTTTGTGTCCCGGTGGAAGACGTTAGCCAATGGAGAATAGCGTTCGAACGGCGCTCTGGACCGCAGGCCGCAGACAGACAGAAAATGATCGAGGGCGGCCAGCAGTAGTCAGCGAATACAGCGGATGCAGCGTCGGGACGATGTTGAGGCCGCGCAGTCCTCATGAGATGCTCAGATGTACGGGTGAGGTGCAGCCAGAAATCTCCGCAGCGCCGGCGGGAGTGTTAGGTTATACGGTAGATCAGGGCGCATAGAAGGATAGTGCAGTCGAACGTATGGCATGCCAGGGTTTTCGAGAAGGCGGACGTGCAGATGGTGGCGTGCAACTGGAGACTCCTGACGGCTTGGGACTGACGGCAGCGGCAAGCAGAGACGCGGACGGCGGCCGGATGCCCCAGCCTGGTGTGAGGGGAAGATGCAACTTGCCAGCCACGCCAAAATGTGTACGCCCCTCGTACGCGCTTCCGAGCGAATGCGCACCGCGCTGCTTGTCAGTCAATAGTGACGGCGGATGCTGGGAACTGCCGTTGGCCGCCAGTAGGGTATAGGGTAGTGGGCAGTGGGGGGGTGATCCAGGGCTGGGTTCCAGGGGTGGATGTCTTCAAGCCAGGGAACGTCGACGGAGCTCGTGCACACTCCCACTGTGCCCTCGCAGCTTACGGTGCCTAGTAGTGGTAGCAGCTATCGCGATCTCCTGTCCGCCGCATTATTATTCTAGCTGATGGATAGGGGCGGAGAGCTGACAGCGCCGGTGGGTAGCTGGCGCGCACGGCTTCGTACGAAGGCAACAGCTCTCTCGGCGAATTTCGCGCAAGCCTTGTGTTGCTCCGCGTGGTGCTGTTCAAAGCACGACGTCAAAGAAAGCGGTGGCGGTTGCGCTGGTGCCAGCGGACAGGAGCAAAACGAGGTGGCACGGCAACCGCCCGTTAGACGTCTCCTACACGCGCGAACGACGCGATCCTTCTGCGGCCGTTCACAGCCGACTAGCAGATGAGACCCCATGCTCCCATCTGCGTGTCAAGTCGTCCCCTTGAAGCCTCCTGTATCCACACTTGCCTCGTAAAAGCCACGGCTACCGCTGCAAACCATGGTGGGCCGCCAGTCCTCGAAATTACACAAGGCCAAACGTGAGCCGCGATGACGAGTCCTTAATGCCTTACCTGGCGTATAACAGATCAGCCTCGCCCAAAACCAGCGTCAAAAGGGGCATAAATGCTCCCCGCCGATGAACCTCAGCATTTTGCTGCCTCAGGCATCTGATGCCTTCTTCAGCTCGCCATATTGGACGATCTCAAGAGGGAAGGAGCGCAGAGAGCGCGGTGAGCCACCTCGTCTCCTGTGTCACCCGCGTGCCTCGCACGGTGCCTGGACTCGTCGGTTTCATGTCTCGAAGAGCGATTCGACCTTCGCTCGCCAGATGTTTTACAACCTCGAGCCTGATTGGAAGCCAGCCAAGGCCATTTGCCTGACTTTTGCCGTACATTGGGCAACACCATGGTCCCTCGAGCTGCCTCGGCGAAACACCACGGGGCGCTTTAGCAGATTACGCGTAGCCATGTGTTGCAGGGGTTTGGCTCCAGCCGCTGCGACTGTGCAATGCTGGTCACGCTGCATCATCTTGAATCTATCGCCAGATCCTTGGCTCGAATGGTTGCGTACATCTCCCTGGCGCTACATCAAAACCGGACGGATGGCACTGGATGCATGAATTGGGACACGATGTTCGAATTTCAACATCGTGGCAAGCTCCGTCAGTGACCCCGGGTGACCGGTATAGGGCCGATAGCTTGTGATGCGACCATTAGGCCCCACGTCGCTGGCTTGATGAGAAAACCGCCGCCAAAATGCCTGCTCGATTACTGTGACTTCTGCCAAGCCATGAGAGATTGTCAATACCGTTCAGCGTACTCCGGCTATGCGAAGTTGGCCTTGCTATAGGCTGCCTCTCAGGGGATTGTAAAGGGGCCGTCGACTTAGTTGGATAGAATCCAGATGCATATGCAATGCTTCCAGTGATTGCAGACAGAGGGGGGAAATCGGGTCGGAAGACGCTTAGAGGTTGAGTAGTCGGCTGCTCCCGTAGGAATATCAGAGCAGTTAAAAGTCGAATTTGGA
The DNA here is from genome assembly GCA_019022785.1 of Pseudomonodictys pantanalensis. Lineage (NCBI taxonomy): Eukaryota > Fungi > Ascomycota > Dothideomycetes > Pleosporales > Parabambusicolaceae > Pseudomonodictys > Pseudomonodictys pantanalensis. The sequence goes on along the minus strand of JAFHBV010000319.1, from coordinate 5,977 downwards.
CCAACCAGGGCACAGGTTGCATCAGACCCAAACCTCTGGAACCATCCAAGATTGACCAGGGGTCGGTTTTCGGTGACGCCGCGTGCCTGACAAGGGCCAGGACAGGCTGAAGTGATCAGCACACAAGCCAATATTTCGCTCTCTCCTTCCACTTGTTGGCTAGCCAGTTGACTGGAGAGCCGCATACGGAGTGCAGAGAGCAATTCTCCCGAGGTTTAGCACGAGCACGAGCACGAGCAGACTTCACAAAGATCGCTCGGAATACGACCGATGCTTGGCAGAAGCTCTCCAGAAGCTCTAGCACGGCCTTGCTGCATCATGGCCGTTTGCTAGGTACGCTTTCCCAGCCGCTAACAGTGGCCGACATTCAGGCGTCCCGGTGGCGGGCCTGCGAACAACGTCCAGAAGAAAGCTCACTCCATGTGCAGAGCTCGGCCGGCGTCAGCTGCTGATAGCGGCGGACCCGGGGGCGGGCGATGCAACAGGTGCAGGTTCTTCACAGACGAAAGGCTGCAAGATACCGGTAGCGCGGCAAGAAGGTTGTGGTCGCCGACATGGAAGCCCGCAAAGAATGACCTGCAGCAAGTCCCCTTGTGACATTCGACCAACTAGCCCAAACCATACCCCACAATCGGCCATGCTGGGGCGCACGGATGCCGACGCCGGCCGATTGAAAATGCAATTGGTAAAGGAAAAGCGAGCTGGCGGCAGGGTGTTTGGTTTTGTCAGCCGTCATTTCGGAAGCGCGATCCTGCATCCTTTCCGCCTGTTGTCCGCTGCGCAGGTGGCCGGTGGCCTTTGGCCTTGTAGGCGTGATGACGACGGTGGGGGCTTGGCTTGGCTTGGCTTGGCGTTGAGTGGAGGCGAATATTCACCACCACGGCAGCCACGATGCAACCTGCACCACCGACTCCGGACCCTCCCGCGACCAGTCCAGCTGCTGCCCTGGCGCCTGATCGCACTGATCGCACTGATCGCATCGACTGCCCGCCATGGACGACAAGCAGAACGCCAACCCGACCATCCTAAACCCCTCCGACCTGCCCTCGCGCCGCAGAGAATCGGCTCAGAAGAGGCGCGACGACGCCGGCTCCGGGCTCTTCGACGACCTCATCCCGCGCTACAACTACCTGAACGATGCGTTCGAGCAGCCCGCGTCATCAAGCGAGTCCGAAGACGATGTCGCAGAAGACATCGACGAGCAAGAGGTTTTCGGTGGGTCCTCGTACCATGTCACGTTATCGCCGCTGCTGACACTCGCATGATAGACCTCATTTCCTCCATCTCAGATCCGGAGCATCCGCTGTCCCTGGGCTCCCTGGCCGTTGTAAACCTGCCGGACATTCACATTGTCCCACCAACCTCGCCGCATTCCTCCATAAGCACCGTCGTCGTCGAAATCACACCCACCATTACGCACTGTTCACTCGCCACTGTCATCGGACTCGGTGTGCGAGTCAGGCTCGAGCAAGCCCTGCCGCCGCGTTTCCGAGTAGACGTGCGCATAAAGAAGGGCACGCACAGCACAGATGAGGCCGTGAACAAGCAGCTCGGGGATAAGGAGAGAGTCGCGGCGGCTCTAGAGAACGGCACGCTCATGGGCGTATTGCGAAAGATGCTGTCGACCTGCGAATAGGGGCGCATCTGCGAAATAGAGACAAACACCCAGGCACAACCACTGCGAGGCTGTCTATGTTCTGGACAAACGAATCATGACTGCATTTGCTGGCGTTCAATTACAAGGGTAAGGAGCGGAATAAGGGATCTCTTCAGTCCCCAAGGATCCATACGCATAGAGAATGATATCGACTCTCGTGCTGATAGCCAGGAACAACGGTTCCTCGCCACCTATCCCCATCCCGCTCGCTCAACCCTGAACTTACCGTGTCAAAACAGCAGGATCTTGTTCCTCACCCTGACAGTCTCTTGTCCCTTCGCATTCACCAAGGCAGCAGCCGCGCCCCCGCCACTGCCATCATTCCTGTACTTCCGCCCTAGACCGTCGAAATACTTCACCACGGCCAAAAAGCCCGCGACAACGACCTCTCTGCCTTCTACACTCCCAGTCAGGCCGTCCCTCCAGATCTCCACATGTCCCACTTCTCCGCCGGGGAGGACCTTCGTGCCCACTTTCCCGTATGTGAAGCGCGCGATGACGAGCGATGCGGTGGAGGTTGCCGTTGGATCAGCACTAGACAGCTCGATGCATGCAGGCACGTCGCGCAAGGTCCAGATATACGACGAATTCGCGTAGTTGAACGTCCAATTCTTCCAATCGCCGGATTGCATTTCGATGATCGAGTCCTGCCGATCTTGGCCCGTCGCATTCAGAGTTATCCTCGCACGAGGGTAATACGGCAAGAGTCCTTTGTCATGGAAATCTGCCCGCGCTATAACCGACGGACCGTTCCTCTCCTCCGATTGCGCCACCCGCGAAATGGAGATGTCGCCTCTGCGGTTGAAGATGGGCAAGGCTGTGCTGGACCGGTAGCGGATCTCGTAGGAGGGTTGAACTTTGGCGTCTGCTGGGCCAAACGGCACGAGGCGCCATATGTTGTTCTTAGTGGCTCGTAAGTGGTAGGTCATTAGTGGTTTGTTGTAGTTCTCCGGGTCATAGTTGGGTGTGTTCTCGTAAATTGGCGGGTCTTCTTGATCTGAAGGGTTCATCGCAAAGGTAGGATGCTGTTCTTCTGGCACGCTCGTCCTAATGTCTTTTGGCGCCTCGCCTGTGGGGTTGCCCGTCTTTGTCGAAGTGAAACAAGAAAGCGCATTAGTCTTCGCAATGATCCTGTCCACGAAATTGGTCCAGCCTTATGGGTGATTGTGCAAACAGGCTACAGGAAGCTTACGTCGGCCCGCTCGTATTACTCGCTTTGGCCAGAAACCCCTCATTCACACGGACGGTCACAGGACCTGTTGAGAGCAAGTTCTACAAGTTATCGCTATCGCTTACCTTAACGGAGACCATCCAGTTGCGGGATATTTGCCTGGTGTAACAACAATATTCTTTTCATTGATCTTGTCCATGATTGCTACCAACCGATTTCCTGGCACCGATTTCCTGGGGGATTGTAGCTTCTGCCAGATTCCAACGTCAACGCTCAACATCCGCATGCCAGTGCTCAGATGCATTACTGCTTTCGCGAATCATTCACCCAACGCAAGCTCGCAAGTGATGCACCAGTGATAAAATATATCGCTTCTGGATGCACACAGGGTATGCATAGCTTATGGAATGCCGAAAGCGTCCTATGAGTGAAGGACTCTCATTCCGTGAGTCTGAACGTTCCCTCTCGTGCGCGAAAAAGTCGGGATAGAATCCCAGACACGTACCAAGAGCGAGGGTCTAATTAAGCCTGCCTACACCCATGATGCCTCATTTTAGACGTCTGTATAGTAGATTTAAACGTTGCGGCTCCTCTTCCCAAGCATTCACCTCGATCCCACACTAGCCCGCTTCAGGACTAATTATGACGTAGTGCCATGAGCCCTCAGCCACAATCATCCTTCCAAAGGCCCTGATACTGCCACTGCCACGCCTGCATCACCCCGCCTCTAAAATGATCATCTTGCCCTGCATGATGCTTGCCTTCAATGCCTCAGCTGTTCGCGGCGTCGCCCTGGTCATCGCTCGGTGCCGCAAGAGCACCCGGAAGCCATTATGGCAACGCAGACGGCTACGATCGACACAACAGCATCGTTGGATGCAAACATTACCACGACTATCACTGCTGTAAACCCAGAAACCCGTACCCCACACACGGACGACTCCAGCAGCTCATTATCTACCCTGAAGCCTACGCTCTCATGGAGATCCTTCAAGTCATCTATTTCGATATCCGAGAAGACTACAGCTAACCTGGGCTGGGCAATCGCCTTGATGAGCGTGTTGTGTACCGTGGTTGCGCTCTCGCCAGCTTTCAAATCCCAGGATATGTCAGAGAGTGCGTTGAAGTTGGCAGAGTGGACGGCATTGAAGGACTATATCCAAGAATGCAGAGAGGAATTGGAGGCAGGGAAACAGAGTGAGGCTTGTGTAAGAGCTATGGAAGTGAAGCTGCCTCCGCCCCCGTATGTGAGGCCTGGTATACTGGGCAAGATGAGAAGGAGCCTGGTGCAGACTTATACAGTGCAGAATGGCACGATGAGAGGAGCGCAAGTGACGCGACACGAGGTCGATCTTTCGAGCGTTGTTGGAGCGGTGGCCATACTCGCAGTCATCATGACGGCTATCCTCCTTATCCTCAGCTTCGAACGCAAGCGACCCCGCCAGGTATCTTACCATACACCATCCGTCTTCAGCACCGACGACGACATTTCACCGGTATCCACGCCAATACTGTTCTCGGAACCCTCAACGGCGACGGCGACCATCCGATACCCGCCTCCTTCTCCATCCACCGCCACCACGACAATCCGCCGCCGCGTCGTCCGCACGCACCCAATCTACCAACACAGCTCCCTCAGCTCCGCTCTCCACCATGAAAACATTCCCGAAATCCGCACACGCCTCCAAAACGGCGAAGACATAGCCCCTCATTGGCCATACATCATCTTCAAGCTCGCCATGTCCCCGCCCTCCTCCATAACCCCAAGGGGCCTCGAGGTAGCACGCCTCTGCCTCGACTTCGGCGCCGACGTCAACGCCCAACAAGCCTGGAACGGGCAATCCGCGCTCCAAATCGCCATCCACTTCGGCAACGTCGACGTCGCAAAGCTCCTCATCGCCAACGGCGCTATAATATCCAAACTCGGATCGTCCCGCGACAACTCGACCGCGCTACACCAGTGCGTCCGATATGCGATCACAGGGGACGTGGGGCATGCAGTGGAGATGATGGAGATGCTATTCAAGTACGGGGCCCGCGCTGATCAGACGGGATGGGCGGGGCAGACGCCGCTGAGCAAGTTGGTGACTGAGGCGTGGTTCGATAGTATAATAAAGAATAGCGAGAGGATGAGGGGGTTGTGGCCTGTGGCCAAGTGCTTGCTGGAGCACGGGGCTAGGCTGCCCGAGGGCATTGGGGAGAACGTTACGGTTGGGAATCCGCTGTGGGATATGGTACGGTTGGAGGTCGAGAAGGGGGAGTTGAGTGGCCTGGGGGATGGCTAGCTGTGGGATGAGGGGGGAGGCGAGAGTTCGGAGAGATTGGAGAGAGCGGGATGGACTTGATTTTGGCAATGTATGATTGGCGTAGGATAGTACTGGCGTGTCGGCTTGTTGGCGACAATGGGATGAGTTCTTTAATATGACTGTAGCCGGCCGCGATGCAGACGATCCTGCTGGAGCCTGCTGATCTATTATTTGAGATTCGATCCCAAGGTCTTCACTGGATAAGGTTGCAGGTAGGGTAGTTGCCTCCGTTCCAGATTCCATATCAGCCATACCGCTGGGACTTGCTGAATCTCCGTGGCAAATTTTCCCTGGTAGGTTGGCGGAAAGCCAGGATCTTCGTGTGAACAGTCTACGAGTATTGGATGAGATAGATCATTTCACGATGATGAGTTCTACGTCCTGCAATGTACCCTATTTTGCATGCTTGCGCCCACGACCTCGGAAACATATCAAGTCTCTCAACCACATGCGCCCTTTATCTCAAAACAGTCACACATACACTACGCTTTCACCATTCACCACGCCAGCCACCCGTTTGCCCCACCCCACTTTTCTCCCACTCACGATGTATCCCAACCCCCAAATTCAACTATATAAACCATCTAAACAGTCCTTTTTTCAAGTTTCATACCCAGGTCTTGGGGCGCATCGGTCTAGGGGGAATATGCGGATCCCGAAGCCGGCCGCAGGTGTAGGAAGGGGTGCGGAGCCCACTCGGCGTACAGAGTACGCATCAGCGGGNAGAGGGGTGGTGGATTTCCTCTTTTGCTTCCTTTTTTTGTTGGGGGGGGGGGAAGGGGAAACGTTTGTTATGTAATGGGTCTCGAATTGGGAAATGGTTAAAAACCATTTGGGTGGGGG